>CM038343.1:1874598-1878498 GCA_021464625.1 Proterorhinus semilunaris | reverse complement strand
AATCTGGTCTTTTTAAAGCACCACTCAGTATAGGATTATAAAACGGTTCACAACATCAACCAGTTAGGGCAGCAGGGTGGGGGCTCGCTGTTGGGGGGCTACCACAGCAGCTCGCCACATAATACCCTGGCTTTTTAACGCACCTCACAAACAGGAAAACAATCAAAAACCACTGACAGAACAACCTTAACCAACGTTATTACAGCTGAAGAAGGTCTGATAGAAATGAGAAACATGAGACATTTGAAGATGATATTTTTGAGAATAATATTATTGTCATTGTTATTATGGTGATGATAATATATGATTAATAAATATGTGCGCTAGTAATGTATGTGTATGTATACGCGGCACTGTTAGCACAGCGGTTAGCGCTCGTGCTTCACAGCTAGAAGGTCCGGGTTCGATTCCCACTGGACGGGGCCTTTCTGTGTGGAGTTTGCATGTTCTCCCCGTGTCTGCGTAGGTTTCCTCCGGGTACTCCGGTTTCCCCTACCACTAAAAACATGTACAATAGCCCAGGGACTGCAGGTGGAAATTAGCACAAGTGCTATAACCTGGTACAATGCATCTCTCCTTTCTGAGGCTAATGTAGATTGTACATAAATAAATAAATAAATAAAATAGTATATATATATATATATATATATATGTATATCTAAAACACTATGACTATTTAACAATAAGTAAATCAATAGAATGGTAATATAAGCAGTGATAAAAAATAAGAGAAAACTATAAACTAAGTAAATACACTCAGAAATCACAAACCTTTCTATTTATGTTTTTCATACCTGTCCGCACACACTACACTATTTGTCTAGTCTTAAACCATTTTATATAGAACGGGGGGGTCCACACTACACGACTGGATTCAGTGTGATTATAGAACGTCTGGGGGTTCACACTTAACGACTGAGACTCGTCAGAGCGAACACACTACACGATTCTGACAAACAGCTGAGTTGATAACACAGCACGTCTGTGTCTCCACCGCTTCATTTCTCCTCCAGCTTCAAACACTGACCTCAGATCAGCAAAGTTAGGCCTGTGTTTGTGAGCGAGAAACATGTGCGTGTCCCAGTTTGGTCAGCGGTGTCAACAGTGTCACAACACCGCAGTGCAAGGCTCCAACTGCTACGAAGCCCAAACACTTGGCTATAGTTCTGTCAAATGGAGATAAAAGTCGGCGAAAAGAAGCGGGACGTGTTTCAGTGGATTTAATAAGAACAGGAGACGGGCTCCGAGATGGAGGAGGCGGTTAAAATCAGATCCGTCCCATTATAGTGAAAAGGGCTAAAGCTCCGTTGGACCCGGAAGTGGAACGATGACATCATCACTTAAACATATCCATGAGACGCACAGAATCCCCCGACTACACAATCCAAATATTACAGCTATTATATATATATATATATATATACATATATATATATATATATATATATATATATATATATATTACTCTATGTTCAGAGGATTGTATAACTAGTGATGTAATCCGTCATCTACAGCACACGTTTCCCGTTCTTAGGATTGGAGTCTGAAACCTCACAGCTGTAATATCAGTTTGATCCGCCGCCGTAATGACAGACGCGGCCGCGCTGGCAGCTCCAACATGGCCCGCCACAAACCGACCGCGTCCTGTAATTACGCTCCATCCTCCCGTTCGCCCGGGCGGATAATCACAGGAACACGTGCGGGGAAACCGAAGGAGAAACCGGCTCGGATTAGAAAGTGCAGATTTAGACTTTCCTCCTTCGTCCAGGGCTAAGACTGGGACGGTCAAAGTAAAGTTACTTTACTTTACTTTGTGTAAAGTTACTTTACTTTACTTTGTCAAAGTAAAGTAAAGTAAAGCATCAAACTCGTATTACTTTCACTCAGCTGCATTTGAAACAGATCAACTTCCTGTCTCCCCTAAAAAACAACCCTAACCCTAAAGGACAAATGTGTAACTTTGCACCATATCGACAAAAGAAAAAGATTTAAACCTGGCTCTGTCCGTGGTTTCAGAGCTACACAACAGAGGAGAGGAGAGGGGGAGAGGAGGAGAGGAGAAGGAGGAGAGGAGGAGAGAGGAGGAGAGGGGGGAGAGAGAGGGGAGGAGAGAGAGGGGAGGGGGGAGAGGAGGAGGAGAGAGGAGAGAGAGGGGAGGGAGAGGAGAAGGAGGAGAGGAGGAGAGAGGAGGAGAGGGGGGAGAGGAGGAGGAGAGAGAGGAGAGGAAGAGAGAGAGAAGAGGAGAGAGAGGAGGAGAGAGAGGAGGAGGAGAGGAGAGAGAGGAGAGAGGGGGGAGAGGAGGAGGAGAGAGAGGAGAGGAAGAGAGAGAGAAGAGAGAGAGAGGAGGAGAGAGAGGAGAGAGGAGAGGAGAGAGAGGAGAGAGAGGAGGAGAGAAGGAGGAGAGAGAGAGAGGAGGAGAGGAGGAGGAGAGGAGGAGGAGAGAGAGAGGAGGAGGAGGAGGACGAGAGAGAGAGAGAGGAGGAGGAGAGGAGGAGGAGGAGAGAGAGAGGAGGAGGAGAGGAGGAGGAGGAGAGAGAGAAGAGGAGAGAGAGGAGGAGAGAGAGGAGGAGGAGAGGAGAGAGAGGAGAGAGGGGGGAGAGGAGGAGGAGAGAGAGGAGAGGAAGAGAGAGAGAGAGGAGAGGAGAGGAGGAGAGAGAGAGGAGGAGGAGAGGAGAGAGAGGAGAGAGAGGAGGAGAGAAGGAGGAGAGAGAGAGAGGAGGAGAGGAGGAGGAGAGGAGGAGGAGAGAGAGAGGAGGAGGAGAGGACGAGGAGAGAGAGAGAGGAGGAGGAGAGGAGGAGGAGGAGCAGAGAGAGGAGGAGAGCAGAAGGAGGAGAGAGAGAGGAGGAGAGAGGGGTCAGTCTGATTCTAACTCTCAGCACTTTAGGGTCAGAGTGAATCTAACCTCAGCACTTCAGGGTCAGTGTGAATCTGACCTCAGCACTTTAGGGTCAGAGTGAATCTAACCTCAGCACTTTAGGGTCAGAGTGAATCTAACCTCAGCACTTTAGGGTCAGTGTGAATCTAACCTCAGCACTTTAGGGTCAGAGTGAATCTAACCTCAGCACTTTAGGGTCAGTGTGAATCTAACCTCAGCACTTCAGGGTCAGTGTGAATCTGACCTCAGCACTTTAGGGTCAGTGTGAATCTAACCTCAGCACTTCAGGGTCAGTGTGAATCTAACCTCAGCACTTTAGGGTCAGTGTGAGTCTAACCTCAGCACTTTAGGGTCAGTGTGAATCTAACCTCAGCACTTTAGGGTCAGAGTGAATCTAACCTCAGCACTTTAGGGTCAGTGTTAATCTAACCTCAGCACTTTAGGGTCAGAGTGAATCTGACCTCAGCACTTTAGGGTCAGTGTGAGTCTAACCTCAGCACTTTAGGGTCAGTGTGAGTCTAACCTCAGCACTTTAGGGTCAGTGTTAATCTAACCTCAGCACTTTAGGGTCAGAGTGAATCTAACCTCAGCACTTTAGGGTCAGAGTGAATCTAACCTCAGCATTTTAGGGTCAGTGTGAGTCTAACCTCAGCACTTTAGGGTCAGTGTTAATCTAAACTCAGCACTTTAGGGTCAGAATGAATCTAACCTCAGCACTTTAGGGTCAGTGTGAATCTAACCTCAGCACTTTAGGGTCAGAGTG
The DNA here is from genome assembly GCA_021464625.1 of Proterorhinus semilunaris. Taxonomy (NCBI): domain Eukaryota; kingdom Metazoa; phylum Chordata; class Actinopteri; order Gobiiformes; family Gobiidae; genus Proterorhinus; species Proterorhinus semilunaris. The sequence goes on along the minus strand of CM038343.1, from coordinate 1,874,859 downwards.
AATCTAACCTCAGCACTTTAGGGTCAGTGTTAATCTAACCTCAGCACTTTAGGGTCAGAGTGAATCTAACCTCAGCACTTTAGGGTCAGTGTGAGTCTAACCTCAGCACTTTAGGGTCAGTGTTAATCTAACCTCAGCACTTTAGGGTCAGAGTGAATCTAACCTCAGCACTTTAGGGTCAGTGTGAGTCTAACCTCAGCACTTTAGGGTCAGTGTTAATCTAACCTCAGCACTTTAGGGTCAGAGTGAATCTGACCTCAG